>JAMALA010000005.1:0-46526 GCA_023628255.1 Cystobasidium sp. 2NF920
GTCAGCAGATGTCGTGCTGGTATCGCGCCTAACTGGTTCCCACCCAAGAAGACCGGCTTGTAGGGCACGTGCATGCTATCACTATCAGCCCAGAAAAGGGGACCGGCACAAAGCATTGTGAAGCTATGAAAGTAGTAGAGGAGAAGCAGCAGCAGAAGAAGCAGGCCCTATCATATGTCATGAAAGTATGATAGGCCTCTCTAAGTCATCAAATCTGGTAAGTTCTTCACTACACTTCTGCTTCGACTGCTCTCGCACCCGTTGGTGAAGGGGTATAAAAGAAGATATCGCAAGAGTTGTAGCACAGTCATAAGGCAAAGGAAGAGAAGCATGGTTAATAGATTAGAGATTTTATATAGAGTAGTGCGTGAGGCATTGTCGTCTGGTGTCCGAGCCTGAGCCTGTGTCAAGTTTACCCATTGACCTATGTATCTTGTCGACAAGGTGACTGACCATCTTGAACAAGGGCAAAAAGAGGTCAGAGTGACAGAGTGAGAGGCGAGGATGAAGCGTGAAGCACCGTGGTGAGGGAGTCTCTGCGCTGCTGTCCAATTCACATGCAAGACTGCTTCAAGCGAGGAAAGGGAGTTAATGGATGGATGTTCAATTATGATGCGTTGATTGGAAGTAATAAATAAATGAAATCATTGATTGATTCGGCGATGTATGTAAAGGCATGCTTCGTGATGAGAAAGAAAGCGCATCAACAAGTTGCGAGTGAATGTCTGTCAAATCGAGTGCCCTTGTCGTAATAGTGTGGCTGAGAATAGGGGGCGATCCGAGTGTTTGTTTGGATGCGATGGGAGCAAGCAAGCGAGTGAGTTCGAGGGTCGACCTGGAGATGAGGATGGATAGATAGACTGGACAAAGAGAGAGTGAAGACTCTGTTGGACAGGTCATCATCAGTGTCTGCTTATCACTGTGTGTCTATCTGAAGTATTCGATATCCATCCATAGTCTATTCAAGGTCAGTGCCCTCACTCGCTCACTCTCCTCGCACTCTCCATTGCCCTCTCTCATGCCTCGGCGACCCGTCCCATCCTGCAACAACCCTCGTTTTGTAGGGAGGCTCTTTTCTTCTTTCTCTTCTTCTCTCCATTCAACAATTATTATTATATTAAACTGACATACATACTCTGTAACCTCACACTCTTTACATATATCAACCACACTTCTACAGTTTATTCCTCTCTCTTCCCTTGTCTCTCTCTCCTCTCACTTCCCGCATAGACCCCCCCTTAACAGCAACTCAACTTCGACGCACCTCAAATCACTTCAAACCGACGACACACTTACCGACTACTGGCATAGTCGTATACTCAACACACAATGGCACCCATCATCAAGACTACCCTCACCCTCCTCTCAGTCTCTGCATCCGTCATCTCCGTCGTCAATGCTCAGCACAACAACAACATTGCCAACGCCGCTCAGCACCACGGCAAGCACCTCAAGCTCGCAAAGAGGACTCTCTTTGAAGATCTAGGAAAGAGGGAGCATGAGTTTGCTCCGTATGGCTATGATAGATGTGTGTATCATTCTCCATACTTACTCTATTGTCTTACTCGCACTGACCTTGTTCATTTTCTCCATCCTCTTGTTCCTGGCATGCATTTCTTTCGCGGCATTCCTCACATCCCTTTGTGGCGAACCACCTTTAATGCCCGCTTTGTTTACGGTCACGTGATGCATCTACCTTCACTCTGCCCTCTATTGCGAATGATGCGTCTATTTCATTTATTACCTCTCTCTCCTGTACCATGCTCTCTTTGCCCTCTCGCTCGTTCGCTCCCTCTCTCCCCAATAACACCACTCTTGATTCTCCCTCCTTCCACTTGCAAACCCTGTTCTTCGGCTAACCTGCAGGCGGCGTACCAAGAAAGAAGCCCTACGTCCGCAAAGCAGGAGCCTCACCTTCTGCATCGTACAAGTACACGCCCTGCCCAACCGATCAATCAGTAGATCAAAAAGCAAAGGCAAATCCCGCTGTTCCCACGCACGCCGATGAAGCTGCCAACGGAGGAGACAACTATGATGATATCGCTACGATTACATCTGGATCTCCTGGTATTGCCCAAGCTAAAGCTGCTGCTGCTCAAGCCAACAACAACAACAACAATGGCAATGCTGCACCTACTTCATCATCTTGGTCATCATCGTCCGAGAACAAGTTTATGCCTGCTTCAAGCGCTACCAAATCGTCTTCGCAATGGCAGGATGAGCACACGACGGAGTATACTACCTCTTGGGTGGATGTTACGTCGACACATACTAAGTCATCAGAAGAACAAGCTCCTGCTCCTTCTTCATCAAAGGCAGCTGAAGATACTTGGGTACCTCCTAAGGCTAATGTTAATGCAGTGGCACCTGGTAACAATGGCAACAACGGCAACAACAACGGCAATAGCAACGGCAACAACAACGGTGACAACGGCAATGGCAACAATGGTAACAGCGGCAACGGCAACGCTGGATCATCCTCATCTGCCGCTCCTCCTGCTTACACACCCCCTGCTTCAACTGGAAATGGAGTCGCTAAACTCGGTCTCGCCTGGGACTGGAGAAACCCCAATGGAGTTCTACAAGAGTGGGCTGGCGCCGGTTATATCTACAGTGAGGACAGCTTCCTGGTCTTGACTAGGATCTTGTGAGGAGAATCTGAATCTGACTGGCATCATGTGTTTTCTTTCATAGCATGGTCCGCATACCCACCCTCTGATGCTCTACCTTCCGGCATGGAATTCCTCCCTCAATACTGGGGACCCGGCAAAGAATCCGACATTCAAGGTCAAATCGCACGAGGCGTTATCCGACCCGGCATGACAATCCTAGGCTACAACGAGCCCGATCAACCAGGCCAAGCCAACTTGGGAGTTTGGGATGCCATCGCTTCATTCAAACGTCAATTGACTCCTTTGGCTTCTCAAGGTTATAAAATCACTTCACCCGCTTGCACTTCGGATGACAAAGGTTTCAATTGGATCAAGGAATTCATGGATAACTGCCAGGACTGTGGTATTTCAATCTTGCAGACTCATTTCTATGGTACAAATGCAGATGATTTCATTGCTTATATTCAAAAACTACGCAACACCTTTGGATTGCGTGAGTTCTTCTTAATCATCCTCCATCTGAGTTTGACTAGTTCTAGATGGCTGACGTATCGTTCTCTGCATTGTCTCTTTCTAGCCATCATCATCTCCGAGTACGCCTCTGAAACTTTCGGATGGGGAGCCGACTTGTCACTTGAAGAAACACAAGCTTTCGTAGCAAAGACACAGAACTGGATCAAACAACAAGATTACATTATCAGCTACATGTACTTCGGTCCCGTCACTCCTCAAGCTGCCAATGGTGTCAACCCTAACTCGCTCATGATTGATGGAGCTGGTCATATCAATGCTCTTGGTAGACAATACCTTGCAGACCGATAAGCGTCTCACTATCATCTCCCTCCCTCTCTCCTCTTCCAATTTTCGGACTCTTTCGTTTCATTGGAGGTTTTTAACTTTCCCCCTCTTTTTTCCATCTTAGTTTATTTTTTCCCCCGATTGAAAGCTTTGAAACCCGCCCCCACAAAGCTCTTTTTTGTACTCCTCCTCCTCCTCACTCTTCCTCATTACCGAAAAGTAGTCATTTTATATTAGGCCCCCCCTCCTCGACACCTCTTTTTCCCTTTTCTTATCCCCTTTTTACCCATTCTTTACCATTATCCATTTTCATATCACAGGCACGCGTTGTTCAGGCTAGTCCGGACAAGCAATACCAATTCTACTTTTTCTCAATCTCTCTTTCGACTTCTGCTTTAGACTACGCTCACATCCATGTGTTCACCCAGCCATGGTCGTGTTCTTCTCCTCTGTCCCCTCTTGGAGAACGATACATGGCTATATGGAACACATAATTCATTTCAAACATACCTTATACCCCCGATATGATGAACGTGTACGATACCGAAAAGGATAGCGATGCAAATCATGGAAAATTATGCCAGCAATCTTTCACGACGCACGCACATCACGTTTCGTCACGCTTCATCTTCGTCTCTTTATTTCGACAACTCGCTCCTCCCCCACAACAATGGACATCCCTGTCAAAGCATCAGTCACGTCGAGAAAGATACTGTCTACCCTGCAAATAACGCACCATACATCAAATGGATCAATCTAATGGGCACTTTGGGTATAGGGTAGGAGGGCAAAGCTTGATTATCATGACTGCGAAAGGTAGTGACGAAACAAGAAGGAATCAACAGCATTAACGGTCTTAGCCATACATACAAAATATACCACTTTACATCGAAACGGGGTCTCCAAATCTCTTGTGATTCTACAGAGTAGCATTTTATCCTATTCTATCCCACACATTATACCCCATCCGAAGTCACACGGAAATGAAAATGAAAATCTGTTCTTACCCTATCCTTCTTCTATGACAGTGGTCTAGAGTACGCGAAGCTAGTCTTTGCGTAGATTCGCTTACTGTCCCTGTTTTCTATTGTAGCGCTTCAGCGAGTGCCTCGGTGTCTGTGTTTGTCTGAATTAGGTCATTTACGTTGCAGTCCTTGCTAGTCAAGTTGACGCCGTTTCAATAAGAGCATGCTGCTTTGCGCTACTTTGACTTCTTTGAGCCTGTGCTGGCACACTACAGCATTGCGAAAGGCATGTCCACCCGCGTACACGTAAGAAAGATAGGGTAGCTGAGGTCGCCACCGAAACACGTGCACCGGCCTGTGGCTTTGGTAGCACCCATGTTCTGAACATCAAGTTCCGATTGTCTGATCCGTGACTCTTTGCCTTACAGCCAACTCATAAGCGTATAGCCATTCAATGGCCTCTCTTACAGGTCTGCCAGCCGACGCACCGTACGGTTTCAAGCTTTCGAGATGCGCGTAGTCCTGATTAGCTGACACTTCTGCAATCTTTACTGCCTTCACCTATATGTATTCAAACAACCGCACAACTCGCAACCCAGACCGCCATGGCTACTGACTGCCGAGACGTTCATGTTCTTCGGATGGACATGGACTCCTCAGTTGCCTCCTGGAAGCTTTCATCCCGACGAGGAACAAGCTATCCTGTCTAGTAGCACTTCGAAACTGGCTAGAACGCCTTACTTTATCAACATATACCGATACAAAACAAGCCCAGTCGGTCAGTCACACAGGCTTTTGAATCTGAAGTAGCAGCTTACTGATGAGGTGATGTTGTGAAATAGGACCCTACGATGAGATTATGTTCATTCCTGGATTCTTCAAGACTGCTGTCGTAGATGAACATGGCAAGATCACCTCTGATCACTCACCCCGCATAACGAGGATCTACGTCTCCACTGAAGCTTCTATCTACAACGGCAGAAAGAACTGGAATATCCCAAAAGTAAGTCTCTTACATATTCATAGTCTTCTATAGCAACAGCTCTGACTGAGTGCATTTGCATCAGCACAAAGCAGACTTCCACTTTGACTACCTATCTAATGGAGATATCGCGATCACGGTCAAGACACCAAATACAGGAACAGCTTTCTTCTCTGCAACAGTCACACCTTCGAAGCGACTGCCTTCATTCAGGTTGAGGACAGACTGGCTTCCTATAAGTCTTGACTTGCTTCAACCGCCTCTTCCAGCAGTCGACGAAATAGCAACCTCGACTGAGAAATGGCAGAAGACCCCATTTAGTATCCTCCAACAGAAGGCGCAGATAGCTTATATCAAGCCTGCCTTGGAGATAGAAGGAAGCAACAAGAGATATGCTGATGGAGAGAACTTTCCGGATATAGCTCCTCTTTCAGCGGGAATGTACTGTAAAGACGCGGTGATTGACTTCAAGGCTCCATTTACACCTGAAGTAGTGTCGATGCCGGCAGCCTCTGCAGCTTCACTTGATGGTCGTTCAAAACGGGATTAGGGAGAAGAGCGGGTGTAATTCCACAAAGCTAGGGTAGTCTCTGTATGCATTATGCTTCGTCTGTAGCATTTGCTTCCTGCAATTTCAAAGCCTGCGAGTGCGCTATTGTTGCAGCGTCGCCTTTTTGTCGATCACGCTCGTCCTTATTGAACTCTTTTCATAACCATTTCGAATTACGAAATAGAGAAGAGAGCAAGGGACACACAATGACTTGATGCTGCTCTGCTCCTTGACAACTTCCTTCGTCGTCAATCATGTCTTCAACTCCCACAACTTCGTCTACAAACGGCCATGCTGCTGGTCTTGCTGAAGGACGACAGGCTCCACCGACTTCAAGCGAGAATGGCGAGAATGGAGAAGCAAAGAAGCCTTTCAAGCCACAGATGCCATTGACATCCTGGGCGGATACACGGCAGAATACAGCTGCTATAGCCTTCATACTAGGCTGTGTCTTTACAGTTGGTCTCACGAATGGTCTTTCGCTTTTCTCGGAGGATACACTGCTTTCACACGTGCATGAGCTATCTGCGAAAGAACGGTTCTATGCTGCAATCACTGGACCCAGACTTGGTATCTATTTAGCTATTCAAGTCGTCTTTCACTTGATGGAGTTCTTTACTACTGCTATATATAATCCTGGCAAGGCTAGTCCGAGATGTGAGTTACTCCCTGCCAGAGCTCGCCCTGATGCTAGGTTCGGCTTTACCTGACGCCACTCTGCTATCCTCTCTCGGCTCTAGCTTTCCTGCTCGACGACAAGAATCACAATGCTGCTCATGCTGTTGCGGTTGTCGAGTTCCTCCTCGAAGAGACTTTCTTGCCGTCAAAATGGTTGGCTTACAAGCATAGTCCATTACTAGCTACAATCGGTAAGTAGTCTGCATAAGCTCCACGAGCTTTGGCATTACATGAGGAATATACTGACTTGTACCATGTTCTTTCTGTACAGGTCTGATTGTGACGGCGGTTGGACAAATCTTTCGCTCAACAGCAATGATTACAGCAGCATCCAATTTCTCCCATCTTATCCAATACAGCAAAGCACCTGAACACTCTCTCGTACGAACGGGTATATACAGCTGGTCTAGACATCCAAGTTATTTCGCTTTCTTCTACTGGGCTTTGGGAACGCAAATCCTTATTGGAAATCCCGTGTCCTTCGTCGCTTTCTTCGCTATTCTATATCGGTTCTTTGCGCATCGCATCAAAGGTAGGTTGCGTCTCACGTAAACAACAGAGCTACTCGCTGCGGCTTACCAGTTCGCTTGGTGTTTTATGCAGCCGAGGAATGGTACCTCGTCAAGTTCTTCGGTCAAGATTATATCAAGTATCAGAAAGAAGTGCCATCACGCATTCCTTTCATTGCCTGAGGTTTGGGCTGGTACTTCTTGTAGCAGCATGGTGTAGCAAAGTGCAATGTCGGACACAAATGCATAATCTCGTCACTGGTGCACATTGATTACTTGTCGACTCCCGACGTTTAGTGGATCCTGATATGCATACTGCATCGCAAATAGCTGCTGCCGCTTCAAAGGCATGACTCCCATAGCCCTTTACTACTGCAACCCTAGCCTAACCACTTTACCCACGTAGACTTTGTCAGCATGAGAATGACTGCTGACTATCGCGCAACCCGCTGCCGGCCAGGGTCCGTGATACATCACGTGTTACGCAAAAAAGGCAGTAGATGCTGTTCACGCTGTGAAGAGCAGTGCGCACTGCGTACGGATGCTGCGCTAGCGGGATAGTCTTTCCAAATTGGCCACTCATCCTCTCCTTCATTCAATTTTCTCTTAGCTCTCACCCACTTCGTCTCAATCGACTAGATTGCCAGAATGGCCACATCCACTTCCACTGCCGGCGGCAGTGACTTTAATTCTGCGGGAGCGAAAATCATCCAAGCAGCGACTGCAGCGAAACATGCCGTGAACAAGCGAAATCTGCATGCCATGTCGCACAATCCCAACATGGCAAAGCCAAATTACGATCTCAAAAACCTAAATCAAGACTTCGAGACTCTGCGGACAATTTTCAAAACAGCAGACGAAGGCGGTAGTAGTGACATAGACCCAAACCTTGCACTAGATGTGCGCAATGCACTCCGGTATATTGGTCGGCTAATGAAAGCCGGACAGCTAAAAGGAGACTTCGGGAGGCGCAAACCAGCTGAGCTCGCCCAGAATATGCTAATATTGCAGTGTCATCTCAGGCTGTACTACGAAAGGAAGACTGGAGTACTAGTAGCCGGTGGGGAGGAGAGTGATTCGAGCTAAGTTACCAGACACTTACAGGAGTTGAGATTCCATCCTCCGAGTAGAATTGCTCTTGTCTCTTGCTCTCATTAACGCGATCTTGCCAGAGTTTGCAGGCTATGTACTGACACTCTTGCTGGACGTAGCACAAGGAGCATCTGTGAAGCCTTGCTCGCGTCTCATCTTGTGCCGGCTGCCGCGGGTTGTGTAATGAGGCGTATAGCGTGTGCATCGCTGACAGCGCAGCGACCCCCAGTTTGGAAGGCTCTAAAGTACCAACGATATCTCAACGACTGAAATCGACTATTGGAAACATACGAGTATGAGAAGGCTGCTTCCCATGACCACGGAATTTAGATTGGTCAAGAAGGTTGTGGCCCAGTTTCACGAGATTCACGAAGGATTGCAGCAGTCTACTGCAATGACATGCAACGGCTCAAGCCAACTGAACTGGCAGTATTACACCCATCGGAAAGAGGAAGGGTGCACCCGAGACTATAGTCGAAAATTCAGGAACGGGCCTTGGCCGTTTCCTGGTCACTGTGCAAAGCAGACTGAGGACACTGAAGAAATCAATGACCCAGGAGGACAACGCATTGGCTATACCGCCCACTCTTGCTCTTGAGTCTCGGGACAAGTAGTATACAGGGAAGCTTGAACGGTCTGCCTTGCCTTGATTGTAAATCATAGATTTGAATTGTGCACTGCCGCGATGAGCGATGATGCCAGCAACCTACGTGTGATGCTACATAAGTCACAAAATTGGTGAAGTTGCTTAGTGGAGCCTCAGAGAGACGCCTCCCGCTAATACTCAGGCTCTTGTGCATACTTGTGCGAGGAAACGAGAAAGAAACTGGGTTAATAGAGCCTTATGCGTCGCTGAGGAGTTCGGAGCTGGGAGATCTGGCCATCGTGCAGATAAGTGGGAAGCGACAGAACAAGCCCAACCTTCCAGGGTCTCGGCTCTTGGTTGATATAGTAGTCGACTTCGTAGTAAGTATGACGAAACCTAGCATTCAGTATTCTCGCTAAAGTGCTGCACAACCCGATCACCCGATGGACAGCAGAGGAACCTCCAGCATACAAGCTTGACCGACCACTACCTAAAATGTCGAAAGTGGGTCAACTAGCCATGAGTGGGAGTTCATTCATCTACATCTACATTTCCGTGCATGCATGCATGCCGCATGCACCTTTCCGCACTGCATGATGAAGGCGACTCGCACGATCGACGCGTCGTTCAACAGCATTCTCAGCCGAACAATGCAGGCCCCTATGACATCCAGCAAAGGAGACCGCCGCGCGTTCATGCTGCTTTGAGCTGAGAGCTACCTGACCTTCTCTTGCTCTCTTTGCTCTCTTCTATTCTCTTCTGCCCTCGTTACTCACCTCCGGTTCCTCATCTCAATTCACCTCCAGCTGATCATACAAGATGCCTCTTGTTCCAATGAGCAGATACAGCGTCTGGTGTAAGTCTCTTCTCCACTCTCATCTCCACTCGGACGCGTCTTACAGTACCACTGACGCGTGTTGCAACATCTTGCATACACGCTCCACAGGCGAGTATACCAAACCGTGCGGCTACTACAAGTTCCAGAAGAAAGGTGTTTACTCCAGTCTTGAAGAAGCACAGACTGCTCTCAAGTTTGCCCTCAATGGCGGAGATTACACTCACATGGTAATGGAAGGCAAGGACTTGAACCCGTCTATCACTGGTAAACCTCGTAAATGCGATCAAATTCTTTTCTGCTATGGTTACAATGACGATCCTCTTCGCCTTTATATCTGGGCAAAGACAGAGACAGGTGAGATGTGTTCTGCTTTCATCGTTTACTACTCTAGTCGCGTGTGATCCTTAAGCTGAGTCTCTTTCGTGACCTTTCCTTCCTTTCCTCACCTCAAAGGCCACACTGAACGTCTCTCCATCAAACAGCACCAGTATGGCAATATCCTCGCTGCAAATCGAACATATAACGTCCCTGGTCCATTGAACCCCACTGTGAATGAAGCTGGACCTTCCATTGCCTCCAATAATCCCATCGGCGCGTCGGACGCGTCTCAAGGTCTCGAGGCAGGCACCGCACCTTCGATCCGAATTGACATTCCAATCACCTCTCCTGAAACAACCATTGATAGCAAGTGTGCCAATAGCATTGACACATCTACAAATGAGGGCTCATACACTACTACCGACGAGCAGTCCCCGGTTACTGCTACTTCGGAAGCTTCCATCGACTTCGCCTCTTCCGTTGCTGTCAACGCCACCTCGGAGACTCCCATCATTATCACCGCAAGCATCGAGCCTGTTGTCGCTCTAGCTGTCAGCGAGCCTGTTCACATCAATGCTGAGCTCGTCCAACCAGCTGAGGTCTCCATTGCTACTGCCACCTCGGAGGCTGGCGGCATCAGCACCAAGATTCAGGAAGAGAAGGCATGTGACAAAGCCGGTGAATCAGACGCCGATGACGAAGGGGAGGAATCTGATACTGAAAGCAAGTATGATTCACTCTCCATCATTGGCATGAAGAATGGTCGCTGGGGAAATTGCTTGAAGAAGAAGGTCCGCATGCAAGCTCGCAAAAGCTTGTTGCGCATTCTGAGACGCACTGCATACGCTGAAGCTTAAGCGAACTACAACTTGGTCACAATCCATACACGATACGACATGACTCAATGACATCAACAACAAATGGACACCAAAATAACAACAAAGGACTACAATATATTCACAAATGAGGTTGGCTACGTAAATTACGCACTTAGATAACGAAAAAATCCAAAAACCTGTAGATATGCCATTACGCAATTATGTGCTTAGAATATGTTTATACAAAAGATAGATACATACATCACATCACATCATGATTAGACATTATAGGCATTGTACGTCATTGATAGTTGGAACTAGCCTTTAACGATACTTCATCTGGAATGATAGCACGCC
Source organism: Cystobasidium sp. 2NF920 (assembly GCA_023628255.1). Taxonomy (NCBI): domain Eukaryota; kingdom Fungi; phylum Basidiomycota; class Cystobasidiomycetes; order Cystobasidiales; family Cystobasidiaceae; genus Cystobasidium; species Cystobasidium sp. 2NF920. The sequence goes on from JAMALA010000005.1 coordinate 11,104, forward strand.
TCCGGGCCATCTTAGATAAGATCCGATGGCGGTCAAGTAATTATTTTAAATTTGTCACCAGGCAACTGCTCAAACCCCACCATGCAGCAGTCGGGGAGGCTCGATGAGAAGGATGTCCAAATTTACCATGTATTCCGTGAGTTCCGACCAGCCCCTGCACAGTCTTCCGAAATCCCATCTTTCCGCTAGAAGACTTACAGGGCATGATGTTTTCATCGAAGAGGCTAATGCTACGATCTAGGCAGCTTCACAAGTCGTCATTACGAAAGCGAGCCTGAACTTCTAGGCTCTTTCTGGATTTTCCCAGAAGCGCGCGGGGAAGCGAGACGGTCCCTACTTCGAGGCGAAGAAGATGGATACGAGCAATAGAGGGAATGCAGAAGGCGAGACGAAGGAGGTGACGATCCTTTCGCGCATGAATTCTTGACGATAAGGAAGACGATGCAAAGGGTATACTCGACTTCCACATACGAACTTCCGATGGCCCAGACGGGGGTAAGCCATGTCTAGGTCTCCGCAGTTTCTTGCGCGCTCTCACCTTATACTTGCATAGTGGAAAGTGAACATGTCTGGGTGGAAGAGGGTACATTGAATGCATGCTACCCTGTCTCCGATGACGAAGCCGAAGACGACGAGGAAATGGCAGTGGGGCCGGCAAACGTTCCATCTATCACTTCAGGAATTAGTCCACAGCAAACGTTATCCGAACCACGAGTACCTTCACAGCCTTCGAGTAGCGGCCGAAAGCGACAGGCCGCAGGTGCTTCTTCAGAAGCGCAAAGCGAAGCGTCAGCGTCTAATAAGCGTCAGAAGGAGGTAATTGAGATTGACTCGTCGTGGGATGAAGAATGAGCGGACGCACTGGTCTTACAACTGTATTACATCGCGAGTAGTGTGCAATCTCTTCTAAGACTCACGTTAAAATGTTCTGTAAAGTGCTTTCTTTGGCTGTAGAAGCCGTTCACCTGTGCTCGATGACTGTGGGGTGCTAAAGTTTGCTGACCGTTACTGGGAATGCGATTGTAAATCGTAGGCAACAATGACTAACTTCCGAAATGGTTTCAACTGGGACCACCGGAGCTTCTGCGTGGAATCCCAGAAGAGCCGACGGAACGACGGTCGTAGACTTCGAAGGGCGGGCACGTGCACACCTTTGCTGTAGCCACATCAATGAAATATCATAACACTGCAATGTCGGCCACTTCACTCAGACACGGAGGACACTCCGTATTGGAGCCCCTCTACACTACTGTGCATGTATGTGCTAGGTGCTGCTGTACGGTATTCCGCAACCCAAAATAAGCCTGCTTGCACACGTGCTTACACGCTTAGTATGAGACGGAAGAGCTGCAAAACGGTCGCTCGGCCGGTGCCGACATCTCTATTTCCGCCCAATGAAAACTACAGTGATGATTAAAAGTCAATGAACTGTCGCTGCCGAAGTAAGACTTCTGCAGAGGTGTACACTATTATGCAGCTCGAATTCGAAGTACAGCCTAATGCACGCGGAACCGGGTATCTGAATTGCTACAGAAGTATTGCAAACCGTAGCAGCGCCCGAAGAGTACGGGAGTTATAGAGTTGTTCCAGCAGGCTGCTTACAGATTCTATGTACAGCCTTCTAGAGATCCTATCTGTGTTTCGCTTGCCGATGGAAACAGTATCGTCAAGGCAAAACAGTATAGTATAAGCCTGGCTCACATTTTGCTGTTATATGATATACCGTATAATTCTACAGCGCTCCCCGGAACTGCATACAGCAGGCGCAGCAGACCCCATGGACAAGTACATTTTCCGGCTGTCAGTTAGCTTTGCTCTCGTTGGCACAGGCCATGTTGAATGCCGGCTGAGAAATTGCCGTGCAAGCAAACACAAAAAAACGTGAGGACGGCAAGCATGAAAAATCAAGGGCGTTCGGGCATAGGCGGCGGAAAAGGCAGAGGCAATGCCGGAAATTAGATGATATTTAATCTGTAAGCATGGCAACCGGCGAGATGTGGAGGAAAAACAATTTTGGACAGCTCGGGGCGGCAGGCGGACCTTAACGAAACTAGGCAGATGGCGAAGAGGGCACAGTTTCTGATGATGATGATAAGTTCTTCCAATGAAATGTTAGTCAATCGTCGTTTTCTGCAAGTATTCGAGGGTACCGTATGTAGACGGGGAAGGCTAGGATCTGACTATAATATAGGTACTATTTTGATCAGACTCTTTGGTATGATCCGAATAAGTTCTCAGATCTCGCCTCGTCAGGGAGGGCGTATTCTCACCTACATATAAAATGGAAAGCTCAGTGCGTGATATGATAGCCGAGTGTGTACCAGGATCACGTGACTGCATTGCTGGGCGCGAGTAGGCCATCGGAGGCAAGATATCGAGATTCGCTACCGCTAACGATACTCGCAGGTTACAATGCTGTTGCTCAAAGCCATGTTGTCTCGCGAGTTCACGCTGCTCAGTGTGTGTGCATGCTGAGCGTCAGATTTTGAAAGCTCTTTACGCGTATCGACGGCATACTAGCAATACGCTACAACGGGAAGCTACAAAGAAAACGAGCACAGTGAGGAACATTCTTGCTTCGGTTGAGCAATTGAAATCTTGTGGCTACGGTGGGCACAGTAACTTTGTGATAATACCCAGATACACTTGGCCTGTATGTAGCATAGTATAGGGTACTTTTCAACCGATCTCCGGATGTCCAGATTGGGCGGGAGGGCGCGGACCTGTGACGGGCGCAAAGGAAAGTAAGGAAGAAAATCGCCAACCACCCAAGACAAAGACAAGCCAAAGATTCATTTCGATGGGATTGGTATATACGGTACGAGGTAAGGCACCATTTGCCCAAATGTACGGCACGATACAGATGAAGGCAAGAATGTACAAGCAAAATTTTGAATACGGTGGAGAGCAAGAAATTCCTGGGTTTACCGCACGGTATGTTTGTAGGAATGTTGGCAACATGTACATACAGTACGGTAGTCGCGGCCCCAGGCAGTATGGAAATTCTTTGTAAACGTGAAGTAAAGAATGCTGGGCAATTGTCATGGCAGTAATGTATTCGTTATGTGCGAACGCCTTCTCTCCTACGGTAGTAGTCATACACCCTGCGTTTGTCTCTTCTGCATCTTATCTTTCAGAGACGGTACCCTACGCGCACTTTGCTCGGTCTTGTCCATATATCCTCACCCTCTTCGCACTCCCACTTAATAATAATTTCCACCACCCAACCAACCAACTTTCCCTCCCCCCCCTCGGCTCACCCGCATTTTTGTCAATAAATAACCACGATAATATACTATTTTCGAACTACTGCCCCCAAAAAAGAAGAGAAGGCAAGCAAGCAAAGCGTTAAGCTAGCCGCACCATAGGTTACATATGATACATGCAGGATAAGGTAGAGAGGAAAGTGAACGAACATTATTAAAAGGCAAGAATTGAATCTTTTTACGAAGCAAGCAAGGCGAAGGCAAAGCGCAGAAGGCGAATTCGAGTTTCTGTTTTTCCTTTCCTTCCTCTTCTTCCTCTCTTTCTCTTTTTTCTTACCCGTCCTTCCCTACTCCCCCCAAAATTTCCCATCAAGACCTCAAGGGCATATTATAGCAAGGTCAACCGCTAGCTTGACTGTGCTGTAAGCCTTTCTCCCTTTTTCTTCCTTCCCTCCATCAAGCAGTCTTTTCCCTTCAAGAACTTCAAGAACCGATAACCTACTGCAGGACCCTCGGCCCGAAGAGGCAAAACAAGGCAAGCAATCGGTGAGTTGGGAATTTGCAACCATGAGTGGGCAAGCAGAAGGCAGTCGCTGGGGATAAGAGCAGGATTATGAAGATAAGCAAGATGATGTGGTCCATTGCATGTAATTATGACTGTCGTGTGAGACAGCTGTACTACAGTGCCCATCCGGCTTTCAGAGGCCGTCTCAGCGTTCCGCATTCCTGCCGAGTGCGCTTTTCCCAGCCAGCAAATAAAACGAGGGCAAAAAAGGGCAAAAGAATCGATTCGATTCAAATATTTGAGCAGCCAAACAGCGACTGGCCGGAGAGCGCAGCCGGGAATTTGTTGAAAAGGAAGACAAGCGCATCCAGGCTGATCCGTCGTTTGCTTTCTTCTTCTCTCGCGCGCTCTGCTCCGACAGTCTACGATGGCAGACTACAACAACAACGAGAAGGCTGCAGCGACTGCTCCCGTAGCCGACTCTGTCAACGCTACCGGGGTCATGCCTCCATCCACTGCTCCAGGCGCTCCCGGAGTTCCAGCTGGCGAGCATGAGCCTACCACTGCCACTGGCAACGTCGTCGACAACGAGAAGGCTGTCCCAGCAGAGAAGAAGGCCAACCGATTCGATGCTGCAGATGTGAGTGGTCGTCAACTATTCCATCCATCCTTGGGCGAGCTTCCCGCTGAGATTGACGAACCACTTTTCATGCACTCAATCTTCCCAGAACGCACACAACGACAGCGCAGCAGCTCAGCACGCTCTCGTCGACATGTCCACCATTGAACTCAAGGCTGAAGATCTTGTATGTGCAATCAATCTCTCGCACCGCCTGCACATTCCACACAGTTCACTGACCCATTGTAACTCCTCTTTGCGCCATCTACCCGCATTCTCGCTCCCCTTTGAAATCAACACACACAACGGCTATTATTACCAATGCATTGCGACATGAACAGTATGACAAAGACAAGGTAGATCTCGAGCAAGTCGTCCTCGAGGATGTCTGGACTCTCCTACAGTGCGTTTATTCTTGTCATTACACTGCTATCAGCTCTCATCTCATTTGCTAACCGCTTTTCTGGCTCTTCGCTTTCGCCTCTCGACAGAACCCGCGAGGAAGGTCTTACCGATGCCGAAATCACCGAACGTCTTGGAATCTTCGGTCACAATCGTTTGGAGGCAAAGGAAACAAGTGCTATCCTCCAATTCCTGTGAGTATAGCTCTTCCTTTCTCCTCAAGAGATAGGAAAGAAAGAAAGCCTGCGCGGACTTCTTCTTCTTGGCGATCACCATTTGCTAATTAGGATGTCTCACTTTTCCAAATGCACTACTCGATGAATCTAGGTCATTCATGTGGAATCCTCTATCATGGGTCATGGAAGGTGCTGCCCTTGTCGCTATTGCTCTCTCCAACGGTGGTGGTCGTGTAAGTCTTCACTTCGACCTTCTTCGCAGTCATGCAGATTCTGGCCGCCGGGAAGTCTTACACGTGACTGACTCTCCTGTCTCTTCTCACTATACTCCTATCTTCAAAATGTCTCTCCTGTTCGAAATCATCAAACGCGACTCTGCAATTTTGCTTTGTCATGCATTACCCTGCACGCACAAATAGCCACCCGATTGGCAAGATTTCGTCGGTATCGTCCTCCTGCTCCTCATCAACTCTACCATTGGTTTCGTCGAAGAACGCAATGCCGGAAATGCAGTTAAGGCTCTTATGGAGTCTTTGGCTCCCAAGGCCAAGGTTCGCCGCAATGGAGAATGGGGAGAAATCGATGCCGCAGACCTCGTACCCGGTGATATTATCTCTTTCAAGATTGGTGACATTGTTCCTGCCGATTGCCGTCTATACGATGCCATCAATGTTTCAATTGATCAAGCTGGTTTGACTGGTGAATCTCTACCTCAAGGTAAAAAAGTCGGTGATCAATGCTTCTCTTCCTCTACCTGCAAACAGGGTGAGGCAGAAGGTATTGTCATTGCTACCGGTGCAAACACTTTCTTCGGTCGTGCCGCTACTCTAGTCGGACAAGATGATGACTCTACTGGTCACTTGCAAAAGATTCTAGCTCAAATCGGAACCTTCTGCCTTGTCTCCATTGGTATCTTCATTCTCGCCGAAATCTTCGTCCTCTACGCTGGCTTCAGATACAACTACAGACGTGGTCTCGATAACATTCTCGTCCTACTCATTGGTGGTATCCCCATTGCTATGCCTACAGTACTTTCAGTCACTCTCGCCGTCGGTGCTCAGCAACTCGCAAAGTACAAGGCTATTGTTACCCGTATTACTGCTATTGAAGAGTTGGCTGGTGTTACCATCCTCTGCTCTGACAAGACCGGTACTTTGGTAAGCAGTCTTCTTCTTGTTAAGATGCGAAGCTCATGTTTAGCGTACTAACCCGTTTCATCTACCTGCAGACCACCAACAAGCTCACCATTGACCGAACCACCGTCAAGACCTACACTGCCTTCGACGTCGACCAAGTTCTCCTCCTCGCTGCTTATGCATCCCGAACAGAAAACCAGGATGCCATTGACAGCTGTGTCACTGGTTCCGTCGGTCTCGCCAGATGCCGTGAAGGTATCAAGATTGTCGACTTCAAGCCTTTCAATCCTGTTGACAAGCGAACTGAGGCCACCTACATTGAGAACGACACTGGCAAGATGAAGCGTGTTACAAAGGGTATGACTGGTATCATCATTGAGCTTTGCTCACGCAACAAGACTGCCGAGCTGGAAGATCAGTTAGAGAAGGATGTTGAAGAGTTCGCTCGTCGTGGTCTCCGTGCACTAGCTGTTGCCTTTGAAGAGGTCCCAGCCAACGACAAGGAAGCTGCCGGTAGCGGATTCGAACTCATTGGTCTCATGTCTATCTTCGATCCTCCCCGTGAGGACACCAAGCAGACTATCGACGATGCTATTGCTCTCGGTGTCAAGGTCAAGATGGTTACTGGTGATCAGCTCGCTATTGCAAAGGAAACTGGACGACGTCTCGGTATGGGTGACCACATGTACCCCGCCAAGGTTCTCAAGGATGGTCCCGAAGCCGGTGGCAAGCACATGACTCTCGACGACATGATTCTCGATGCCGATGGATTCGCTGGTGTCTTCCCTGAACACAAGTACGAAATTGTCAAGCGTCTACAAGGTCTTGGCCATCTCTGCGCTATGACTGGTGACGGTGCCAACGATGCTCCTGCTCTATCCCGTGCCAACGTCGGTATTGCCGTCGAGGGTGCTACCGATGCCGCTCGTGGTGCTGCCGATATCGTCCTCACCGAGCCTGGTCTCTCAACCATTGTCCACGCTATCCGTCAATCCCGAGTCATTTTCCAGCGCATGAGAAACTACGCTATCTATGCTTGCGCCGTTACTATCCGTATCGTCGTCGGTTTCGCTGTCATGGCCTTCGCCTTCAAGTTCGACTTCCCTCCCTTCATGGTTCTTATCATTGCTATTCTCAACGATGGTACCATCATGACTCTATCAGTCGACAGAGTGTTGCCTTCGCACACTCCTGACTCTTGGGATTTGGCCGAGATGTGAGTTCTGTCTCTCTTACCCGTGATGCCCTGATCACGTGATTGAGCTTTGGACTTGCATGTATGGGACGGTACTAACATACAATCCTGCTTTACAGTTTCGCTTATGCCGTCGCCTATGGTCTATACCTCGCTGCGTCAACCATTGCTCTCTTCTGCGTCGCCGTCTACACCAACTTTTTCGAAGACGCTGTCAGTGCAGAGCCATACAAGGAGGCTAATGATCCTCACATGCACATGATCATCTACCTTCAAGTAGCCATGATCTCACAAGCTCTTATCTTCGTTACTCGTTCGCATGGCTTCTTCTTCATGGAGCGACCCTCTTTCGCTCTCATGGGTGCCTTCGTTATCGCCCAGGTCATCTCTTCGATCATTGCCGCTTACGCCAACTGGGGCTTCACTTCCATCGCTGGTATTTCGGGTACATGGATCGGTATCGTTTGGGTGTGGAACATTATATGGTTCTGTGCGTATTTCTACACTCTTTTTGACCGAAATATTCAATTTCTGACTTGTGATTTTGTCGATTTTGCAGTCCCTCTGGATTTCATCAAGTTCGGCATGAAGTTCTTGATCCGCAAGTTCCGAAGCAACCAGGCTGCCAAGCGAGCAAAGAAGACTGGACCTACCGGTGTTCCCCTTACACGCACCCAGTCTCGCGCTGCGTCCATCAACCAGTCGCTCTACTCTAACCGAACGACTTTCCTCAGCAAGGCCACAAGACGATTCGGCCTTGGAAAGAAGGTACACGTCAGCAATCAAGAGCTCAAGAGGTTCAGCAGCTACCAGGCTGCCCAGACTGGTGTCACTCTCCAGCGCTCTGCTTCAAGGCCTCAATAGACTATCTACCAAAGTTAAGAAAGGAAGTGCTCATGGAGCTGTTAGAAGGCGGTCTTTGTAGTTCATGTCATTGATATCAAACCTCAAGCATCAATGTTCTGCATTCACTTCTATCTCTACACGCTCTTTGAAACATTTCAAAGGAAATCTTCTTCACGCAAATAGACTCTAGTATTCCTACTCTCGGTTACTCCTCTCTACATACGCACAATGTCAAGAAACGCACTGTGGACTCTTCATGATAGTCATAGGAGAATTCGCGTGGCTTCAGCCTCTCCCCTTTCTTCTCATGTCTTCGAAAGTAGTCTTGGCAGATTCGGGTCTACAGGAGCTGTTTCCTCCATAATGTTTCACCCTATACCCCGACTTGCTTAGTATTGCTGTTCATGTGCGCTTCCCTCATCTCTCGGAATAACTTGTTTATGGAATTAATGCAATTATACATCGTCTATATACATACGGCTCTGCTTTGACTTGGTTCTTGCCTTGCTCGGTGGTTATGACTGCTACATACATGGTCACTTCTGCCGACCTCGAGAACATCGCGGCCGCTAAATGAATGGCAGACTTTGTGGAAACAGAAACCATGATCTAAGAGGCTGCACTGAATGGCAGTGGAAACGGATAGATCATCCTCTTAGGTATCTTAGTAAACTCTTCGAGTCGTGTGGCAGCTCGGACCTTGTGAGCATGGACCCTTGGCTTTGTTGCAATCGTCAAGTCTTTACCACATTTCAGGTGTGCAGTCTTCGCCGTGACTCTCTCTCTGCTACTATGCTACAATCGGGCAACAGTGCACTGACCTTCGGAAGTACCGGACTTCGTTCTGCAGTCGTTTCCCTCGGGCAGGTTCTCCTCAGCCTCAATTTCCGACCGATGTTGTAACCACCACTTGGCTGCGCTTTCTCGCTTGATCATGTCCATACCTCCGGAAAGAGTGTTAAAAAGCACTTGTACGAGGGCTGCTCGGCTCTCTCGTGGAGCTCGCTTCTCTTCGTGCAGCAATGCCTGAACAGTAGGCAGTAGTTCATCCATTTTTTCCAGCGTTACGGTAGACAGTTGATCTATCAGGACGAGTAGCAAGTGTCCTCTTCTGCTCTTCAAAGCCGAGGCCTCGATGGCTTTGGCAGAAGGGCCCACTGTCGATGCAGAGGCTAGAGACGGTATCTGTCCAGCTTGCGACGTAGAGACATCGGCTAGAGGTAGTTGCGCAGAATGCCATAGCGAGGGACCAGGAGGGCAGAGCTCGATAGCTTCGATAAGTTTCGTCATGCAAACCTCGGTCTCCGGGCTACCCAGATCCGTGAGACATGATACCATACCAGCAAAGGCCAACCGCAGTTGAGAGATTGAAAGCAAGTCTGGATAGCTGACAAGTAGAAGATCGGTGTATTGGCGTGCGACCTCCAGCGATACGAGCTTCCTTTTGCTAAATATAGCTAATAGAACGGAGTGCGCGGATTCAAAAGCTTCTAAATCTTGCTTATTCGTGAGATACCTATAATAATGGTGAGACACGTAAGACTCGCTTAGACGGCCAAGTAAACTTCCCAGCTCAACTTACGGCCGCAGCGCTGGGATCACTGTCACAGAGATGTATTCTTCCGGAAGAGGCGAGGCCAGTTGTTCAATTAGAATGAGCCAGTATGTCAAGCGACTCCGGGGGAGGGTCTTCGACAAGACAACGGACCTGCCTTCTGTGTGTCCGTAGTGAGGTTCGCACATTTTTTCTATCTGCTCGACCTTCGGAGGCTGCGCTCGGCTGATCAAGTCGATTGCACCATACCACGCGTTCTGATATGCTCCGAAACCACCAGTGCCAAATTTGCTTGTGATGAAGTAGATGGATTGGAACGTTCGGACAGCGCATGCAGCGAGATCTAGTATCGTTTTGTTTGGTGAGTGGTTCGTCAAGAGAGGCATCGCGTTCATAAGTGATATGAGGGAGGAGAAGATCATGGTCAAGGTAAACAGAAGAGTCTTGAATATTGTCCAGGGCTCATCCCTGTTTCTTGTATTCGAGTGTAGCTCTTCTGCACCACTGACATTGGACCAAATACAAGCTGCCCAGGCTCGATGAATACGTTCTGCCATGGATTCCAGCTGTTCCAGCCGTGGAAGCAGAAGCAGAAGTAGATCGGTGGAATGGACTGATTCGATGACTTTGCCGAGGGAGCGGGAAAAGCGCCCTAACAAGGCATGGGAAATAGAACCTTTGACCGCCTTCAGGCGCTGACTTGTAGAACAATCCTCCTAAGTGAGGCACAGGCGTTTCAATTATGAGAGTCCGCTTTCGCTGCAGTAGGTCACTTACAGGCCAGATAATTGCAGGAGGGTCTTCGTACACCTCCGCAGACATGCCGTCCAGCAGATGACCGTCCATAAAGCAGCTTCTGACATAAGCGAAAGCGAAGTCGAAGAATGCCTATGGTAATCAAGTTATTAGTTCGGGTACTTCTATACGCTATTTCTTTCCTTACGGCATCGGCGAGAGAAGTCAAGCGTTCGGAGGGGATGTCTGGGAGCACTTGAGCTACATGCCACGCAGTGATCAATGCGTCACCTATCGGAGGATCAAATAGAGTCAACCTTAGGCTTTGCTCCTTATAAAGCTGGTTACTCCAGACTTACTGTCTGGAAGACATGCGGTAGGGATACCCGGCAGAAGCTTGATACACTCGGCTATACTCGTTATTGCATTGCGTTCACAGAAGAGAAGAAGGCCGGAATCTGGGTGCATAAATGGGTCCTTATCGGCAGCAGCATCTTGAAATCCACGAAGAATGGCGGTTGTGAGAACCATAGTCTTCATAGCTTCAGAGGTGTTTTGACCACTTGATGACTCTGAAACACTCGTATGTAGTAGGTTCAGGCTCTTCTGCAATCTCCGTCGTTTCGACCAAGCTGGTCCCTTTGACTTCTTGACCTCTTGTATCCGGATGAGCATGCCTTGCCGGATTGCTTGAAAGACGTTCTGTGCAGCTTGCAGCGAGACAGCAGTATAAGTTTGTGTTGAGCTTGAGGGGTCTTGAGCTGTTGGCAGTCCGAACAAGCTAGGTGACTGCAACATTGCAGATACGAGCTTTGCAAGTCCGGCATCTTCAACGGCTCCAAATTGCTGGACAACCGAGGCCAGCGTACCTCGAGGTAGCTCGCCAGGCGACAAGAGGTCGGTCAGAAGCGTCAGATACGCTTCATATGGCCATGACATGTTGTCTCGTCGTGAGCTTTGTGCAGTTGGAGTAAGGAGTACGCCGAAAGCAGCTGCAGAGTCCAGACACACCGATTGCATGATCTTATTATCGGCATGTGATCAGGCCGGCTGCCTTCACGCCTGCTTAAGCTCTGCACAACTCTGTCTGTCCCGATGTCGCGCTGAAATTACAGCAAGCATGGCTCCGACGAATATACCTGCGAAGACCATTACTATCCAGGTCGGGCCATCCTTATCGGACCCTTCTGCATTGACCGAGTTCAGACAGTCTGCGGCAAAGGACGCTTCGAACTGGAACTCACTGCTCAGATGGCACAGACGGAATAGAGGCCCACAATGGGACTATTCGACGGCAATGTGAGCCGTTACATCAAAATTCAATGACTTTGTGGACACTGCTGATGCGCCCGTCATACCATGTAGGTATCACGTTGATCAAGGCTCGCCTGAGTACTACGCAGGCGTTGCACCCTATGAAGAGTGAGTAGTCTTGCTTGCTCAGTGAGATAGACAGCTTCTCACCTCATCAGTCCTTCTGGCAGACCGACAATGCAGGAAGACGAGCCTCATTCATCTCCAGAACGCCCGCAGCCAGGCCGACAGTCTGCGACTCAAAGCCAACGAGCGTCATCACAGCAGCCGCAAATAGGTAGAAGAAGCTCAAATTCCACATCTGTACCATCGACAACACCAAATGCAAGCAACCCACCCTTGCCAGCTATGCCCGTACCACAGAACCAAGCGAGTGATCTGCCGCCTATGCCTGCGCCACCGCCTCAGCCGTTCCCTGCAGCTCCACAACCACAAGCACAACAGCAAACTGCGTCTCAGTATAATCAACAGTATCAGATGCAACCTCCCCAGTCCCTTAATCCGAGTCTGCTCCAGAAGTCACCTTGACCAGAGGCCTGCCAACCTTTGAAGCCCTGCCTATAAGTTGAAGTGATACCGAGTCAACGTAACCAGTAACATTAGTACTTTCTCCTGTCGTTGTATCAAGGTGTCCCCGTTGCGCAGTGAATGTAACCTAGAGCACATTTCTTTGTACATTGTCAAGCGCATGATCGCCACTCGTGGAGTATGGTCGGAGAGAGTCTGGCTAGCCTTGTCTTTTGCGTCCGCACCATCAACTCACAATGCAACAGGTACCACCTCCGCCGCCGCCCTTTCCAGGTGGATCAGCGAGTCCTCCGTAAGCTTCATCACCCTTGTCTTGCCATGTAGTTCGCTAATGCTGACCTTTCTCACATTTGCTTTTTCGATCATCCATTTCTCGAACCTTGTATAATAAATGACTACAATTGCACATGAAGACCTGCTGCGTTGCCTGCTGGATGGACAGAGCATTGGGCTCCAAATAATGTCCCATACTACTTCAATGCAGCTACCGGTGTCTCAACTTATGTCCGTCCGACGCTTGCAGCAAGTCCACCTCCACCTCCAGGCTTCGACGCTGTTGTGCCCATGACCGCTGCAACGGCGCGCGTAGTATCAGCTGTAGAGCCTGTACAGCCCAAGAAGGAGAAGAAAAAGAAAAAAGAAAAGCCTGTCGAGAAGCTGCCTATCGAAGGAACACCTTGGATACGCGTGACTACGAATGAAGGCAATGTCTTCTATACCAACGCCGAGACGAGGACAAGCGTGTGGACTGTTCCTGAAGAGATAGAAGAGCAAGTTAAGAACCTGGACCAACAAAAGCAAAATGTACAGGCTGCTTTGCTAGAGGCTGAAAAGGCTGCCGCTGCAGCCGCAGCGGCGGCCGAAGCAGCTCGTCTACTGCAGGAGAAGGAAGCCGAGATGCAAAGATTGAGAGAAGAGCTTGAGCGCGAGCGAGAAGCTAGCAGGAAGCGAAAAATGCAAGAAGAAGAAGAGCAGCAAGCCCGCGAAGAGGAAGCTCAACAGGCGTCCGCCAAGAGAGCGCGAGTGACAAGTGTTGAAGTAGACGATGATGATGCACCAGGCGGAGAGAGCATGTCCGATGACCATGCAGGAGATGATGCTCAAGCAGCGGAAGAAGAAGAAGAGCTGGAAGAGTGGCAGAAAGAGGAATTGCAAGCTAAGAAGGCGCTCGAAAAAGAGCTGGAGGAGCCGGCAGTTGCCTCGCAGATGACAGAGTTCTCCTCCGATGAAGCTATTGCCCTCTTCAAAGTGCGTGCATGCATACTCTGTGACGTGTAGAATGTGGAAAACATTATACTGACATTGTGACTTCTCTTCAGATCATGCTGTCGGAAAAGGACATCAACCCAATGCGTCCTTGGGATATGGAGCTTCCGAAGTTCATCAATGATCCTCGATATCGTAATGTTAAGACATTGAGAGAACGGCGCGACCTGTTCGACGATCATTGCAAGCACCTTGTTCGCGAAAGACGAGCCAAGAAAGCGGCAGGTGGCGAGACTAAAGCGGACGTAAGCGCATTCTGTATAGCCTTCCATTCACCCTGCATATTGACTGTTGAGCATTGCTTTCGTTTAGCCTGCCACCGCGTATCGAGCATTGTTGGTGTCGGAAGTGAAATCAACGCGGACTCACTGGGAAGATTTCCGCCAAAAGTTCAAGAAAGACTCTCGCTTCCGAGGATTTGGAAGAGACGATCGCGAGCGAGAAAAAGCATTTAGAGCATGGCTGAGAGAACTGGGCGAAATCAAGCGAGCCGATGCCCTGAAAGCGGAGGAGAAATTCGTTACTATGCTCAAGGAGACTCAGATCCCAGATGAAGCAAGATGGTCTGATATCAAGAGCAAATTTTCTTCGGATCCACGATATACTGCTGTCGCATCCTCGTCTCAGCGAGAAGAGATTTTCAAGAAGTATATGGCCACACGGCCTAAGCCTGCGACAGAAGCACAGATCCGCGATTCGAACGCTGAAGAAGAGGACCGCCGGAAAGCTGCAGCAGAAGAAAAGAAAGCAAAACAACAAGCGTCACTGCGGGAAAGGGAGGAGAAGGTGCGAAAGGAGAAAGCTGCTCTCGACCGTGCGGCAGGTCGTGTCCGTGCAGAAGCAGGACGTGAAGAGTCAACCCGCGAATACAAGAACCTCCTCATTGACGCTGTTCGCGATCATGAAGCAAAATGGAACGATGTCTTGCCGAATCTTGAAAGCGATCCACGTTTCAGCAGCAATAACCTCACGTTTTTAGACAAAAGGCGGCTTTTCGACCAGCATCTGGACGAGATCTACGACAAGCGAGTAGCTGCTGTCGAAGCTCTTTTCGCTGAACATGCGCCTAAGCTTACCACCCGCTTCGATGACGTCTACTCCTCCATATCCGCAAGTCCCGTTGTGACGCGCCTGCACTTATCCGAGTCTCGGATTGAGCGTCTATTTGATGCTTGGAACAAGAAACGCTTCGATCAAGCCCGCAAGGACTTCGATATAATGTTGTCGGAAAGCAAGTTCGTCGATTATTGGGGACGCCTCAAGCAAGATGCTGCTGGTAAAGAAGAGGAGCGAGCGAAAGACATTCTGGGTGCTGACAACGAAGGAGGTGATGATGAGATGAATGCGGAAGATGGTGTTGACCTGAAAGCAATGGCGGCACAAATTGACATGAAAGAGCTCAATGCGGTGCTTAAGGTATGTCGGGGTCCACACTACAAACAGCCATCTGCTAATGGGAACTTGGTTGCAGCACGACAAGCGTTTTACCGTGTTTGATCATGATCCGCAGGCTCGCGAACAATGGGTAAAGGAGTATATCCAGAAGTTAGATAGACCGAAACAAACTGTACATCAGCAATCACACACGTAGATTAGTAGACTATCATTATTCAGCAAAGCAAGATTGCAGTGCTATATAGGAAAGATCAATAAGCTTGGCGAAGAGACTAAGTATGCTACATTGAAGATTTGCGGTTCTGATTCACAGAATTCCTGGTATAATGGCTTTGCGCTCTTTTGGGAACTCTTTACCAAACTTTTCTTGGTACCACTTGTGGCCTTTCAGGGCTCGCGGTAACATAGCTGAATAGCGAGATGTCAGAGGGTCCATGCTTTTTCGGATGAATAGGCTGGCTTACTAGCAATTTCCGCGAAAAAGAATAGGAAGGGCGGTGTGGCATACGTTGCAAGCCTGCCAAGCATGTTCTCCAGTTTAGTGTGACGGTGTATAGCATCAGACGCCTTGGCAGCGGCTTCCAGAAAGATCTCTTGAGGATCGATAGAAGTGAAAGACGGAAGTGCTGGCGAAGACGAGTAAGAACAAGCCGCGATGGCAAAGCCTAGCCATTCGATCCATTCGCAAAAGTAAGCAGGGAAAGATATGCCACCAAAAGGCTTCGAGTAGAGCAGTCCTTGAGGTACGGAGTAACGTGGCTTCTGCTTTCCATCTTTGCCAGGCTTGCGCAGGTTGTAGAGTACTTCGTCTGACACCAGATTACCGATGAAGCCTAAGGTCCATAGCACGACACCTGTCCAGAACAGAGGAGTCTTTAGTGCGGCTTCGGGTACGGCACCAATCTTGGCTGTGAGGAAGGATGTTCGTCCGCCCAGCCACGTTCCCATGAGACTGCCGTTAAGTACGTTGAATACGACCGCTTTCTTTCGGTGTCAGCTTGGAATTGAGCTGACTTAGACCGCAGAAAGCAACGGCCTGATAACATACCCGATATGACTACAATAGGATGTATGGGAGAGCGAGGCGCCGGCGTGCGCAGACTCGATATAGTGGAGCGATTCGCGTCTGTTTGAGCAGGCGTCAGCCCCAAGCATTCGAGTGGCCACATCATATGTAGGGGACTGACAATGGACCAGGTAGAGACCGGCAAGGATCTTTGTCGGAGTAGACAAGGAGCCAATCTTGGTTAGAGTATCGTTGTCTGGCTGCCAGAGACTAAAGAGAGTGCGATCCACCGTACGCAGAGGTCCACCCAGCAGGGACAAGGCGAATGCAATCGGCGAGACTATTTCAAACAGGAACTACAAGTCAAAGCTCAGCTAGATATCAGGAGACATCTCCTTGGTACACTGTTTGCGCTCACCCATGCAAGGTTGCCGTTCATATTCAGCCTCGAGGTGATGCTGAAACGACCGAACGGCGCGTTGATGAAGTGCGTCACAGGACCGAGCAGCGGTATCGCTGTGAAAGCGCGGTGGAATGCGACATATTGTGCAGCAGAGCCTAGGTGACCAGTCAGGCCATCTAGAAAGGCTTGCACGCTTTTAAAGGCCGACATTGAGCCTGCTTCCTTGTTGTGCTTCTTCGTCGATTGGGTTGCCCAAAAGCTGAAGGACGGGGACGTAAAATACATAAAGCGAGCAAACAGCAAGCCGAGCTATCATTGCAGTGAAGCACTGACGAGATGGGCAGGAAAGTATTTCGTGGCGTGCTACAAGTTTCCAATCATGCTTTGCGATTATGTTACGACAAGTGAATGATGTACTGATATCCAGCCGGGCTGTTGGAGAGCACAATGGCGGAAGCCGACCCACAGCACCTAGGATAACCGCTTGTTGTGGCACGAGGCTTGCTAGCTGATCCTGGTCCTTAAGTCTTCGCTGCTCCCTTGTCATTATGTTCTGTCATCCTTCTCCCTCTTTCAAAGTCTATTCTTCAAAACGTAGGTCGCTCCGCCGAGGTGCTGTCAGGAAGGAGCCAAAGTCGGTGCATGTTGGTCTGCTGTATGAGTGAAGATGTTACGTACCTTGCATAGGATGCATCTGTGCTAGGTACACAATGGCCCACCTGCGTGCGCGGTCGATTGTCGTCAGTATCCTGTGGCAGAGTGCAACGAGCCAGCCAAAGCGAGCACAGCAGGAGACATACATCAAGGTACAGCATGTGATAGTGAGCTGGATACACGTCCGTATAAGTCTGTTGTATCGAACCCCTTGTCAGCTGATTGCACCCAGCTAGCACAGCACGTCTGTGAAATGCCACTCACAGTCGATTCTCACCCTTTGGCACCGCTCTTGAGCCCACAACGGCAATGGTACCCATGACAATGGCGACGATAGGTATTGTCAGATTGACCATCTTGTCAACCTCCAGCTGGCTCGCTAGTTGATGTGATATCGGATTGGAACGTTTGCAACAGGCTCAGGCATCCGCTTCGCGCTGCCTCTCAAGCCAAAGAGTGGCGAACATCGCATGAAAGACACGTGCTCTTAGTCTAGCAGATGCTGGCTGCATTTGATTGTTGATTACAATGTCTCGTTGCACAAGCTACATAGCACGTTAAACAATCGCTCATTAAGTGTATAACATAAGACGGGAAGAGGTAAGGCCTCTTGAGAGTTTCACTCTAGTAGGCTTGTTTGTAGGCTGGAAGGTTCCGCGGACTTAATGTAAAAGACGATATCCATGACACACACATATATGGCTTCGTGGCCTGTGTATTCAAGCATACTTAGTACGGTCATCGATTGAGTACACAGAGTCTCTGATCAACAGAATGCCGTTGGTAAGCGCAATCGCTGAGCAACTTATGCTACGACGTGCAACTCACCTTGCATCGCTGTCCGTCGTATCCATTGTGTCTACAGTGTCACTGTGCTGATTCATTCTTCGGAGCTGAGGTCTCGTCAGTCGTGGGTCCTCATCATATGAGTCGGCTCTCAAATCAGACATATTGGAGGCAGGCGAAGGGCGTGGAGCCCGTCTAGCTCGAGGTGAGGTCAGACTTTGATCTTCTTGTCCATCATTTGACCCCTGCATCTGACTGTCTCGAAGACCCTCCTCTTCGTCATCGTTCGTGCCATAGGTTTGGCGTTGCGGCTGATGTCCCTTGTGTACCCGATGGTCCAGTTCATCCGGGATGTCATCTAGCTTGTACGAGTCAGGCACGTCACGATTAGCACCGTGTCCATGTACACCTTTGTCTTCGCCGTATCCTTCGTCATAGGGATTGTCGCCAAAGGTTGTTTGCTGCTTCAGAGGTGCACTAGAAGCTCCGAAATGAGGATAAGCGCCATCTGAGAGCGCGTAGTTGACGTTGCGAAATAAGCTCAAGGTAGATCAATCTGGCAGCATCAGACGGTACTCACCGCCACTCTCTGCTTCCATTCTTGCTCGCTCTTTTTCTTCTGGAAAACAGGAGGACGAAGCTCAATTGATAGTGTGTATACTCTCGCGCGAATACTCACCAATGGCCATTCTGCCAGCTTCTACTTCAAAGTTCTCCATTACCAGCTTCTGCTTATGATCTCTGAGCCTGAGATAGCACCACAGACCTAGTACTCCAAGGATGAGGCCGGAGATACCAAGGACACAAGCGAAGATAATGGTGGTGGGGTTATTATTGACCCAGCTGTGGCAGAGAAGCGCCATAAGCTTGTAGATAAGGCATCAGATGAACAGACAACCCACGTATCTGCCTGCTTGACTAAGGAAGTCGTCTTCAGACCCTTTGTCCCTGACGATGTTGCAGACACTGTCCCATCGCCTTTCTTGCCGTTTACTTTGCTGACAGTGCTACTGAGGCTGTCAGATGTTACAGACTCTTTGATCTGTCTTACGACTAAGTCGTACGCTACAGTCTTAGTAGCTGCCCAAGTTGCTTCCATTCAGGTTGATTCGATATGATATAGCATGAGCGGCGTGAGAATAGTGTCAGGTCTGAGTAGTGGAGGAGCGTGGTTGCTGTTGGCGGTCAGACAAGCCTTTGCACCCGGCGGCTGTTGGTGAGAGTGCTACTTGGACAACATGAAGATAGCGGAGATGCTATCAGGCGTGCTCTATGCCTCATACATAGCCTTTACAAGGCTTCCACCCAGACACGGCGGATCGTGCCCGATGGAGTTGCCGAGCAAGGCTGACATTACAAGGAGCCGTGGTGCTGGCTCAGAAGAATCTGGCATATGTACCAGCTGTACTTGCGTTTGGTGCCCAATGGAGATCGGAGAGCTAGAGCATATGCTAGATTGCCTTGGAGCTCGCTGCCCGCAAAGGGTAATCGCAGACGCGTTGACGCTGGCAGAGCTGTCTCTCTCTCTTGTCAACCAAACGGATGTGAGCTCTTCCAGGGCGGCACTTAGTGTTTTCATGTCTTCAAACGTTCCTTTCAGGACTGATGCTGTCGTCAAGGGCTCGCTGAATACAGGGCTCATCAAGCCCTCGGGCGCAAGAAGTGGAGGAGCAGGTGCAGCCTCAGGAGCGCATGCAGGTGCAGCGGCCGAGCCCACGTCCGAAGCATATCTAGATAGCTTCCAAGAAGAGCTTCACAAGAAGGTGGATGGTGATATCGCTGTTCTCGTTGACGGCTTGCAGGAGTGTGTTCAGTTGGCGAAAGTAAGCAAGCATAGTTTGTATCACAGCTGCTAGATTATCAAGCTGATCATGCAATGTGCTCATGAACAGGTCGGCAACAAGGACCGCTTCAAAGCTGAGCAAGATGCAGTAGAAGTAGAGCTCAAAGCAGAGTCTATGGTGAGCCTCCTGCGGATCTTCCTACGCTGCATCATCAGAGCCCGTTCATACACGAAACCAACGCCGCTTCTCCAGGTCCGAGCCACCGAATCATTGCTTTCCCTGAGCCATACTCTAAAGCTTCTTTTTCTTTTGGACAATGAAGACGAAGGATCAGTGAAGATTGTTGAGGCCCAGCAAGAACATGCATTGGCCGACCTGGCTCAAATCAAGAAAGAGGCATCACAAATTTTAGGAGAGGTCTTATCAAGTCAATGACGCAACAACGGCATGAACAAGCATACGCCTCCTATCAGGGCAAGTCTGCGTCGTATCTGTCACCGCAACACATGCCACCCATCCGCTTGGACTTGGCCAATGGACCAACGTTAGAAGGAATGGCGGCAAGCGCATAAATCACGTACGTGCTCGATACTCGGACGCCATTGTACTTGCACGAATACACATTTGCACGATAACGGAATGGCAGGAACATGTCCATCACACGTAAGCTACGCTCCGAAAGGCATCACACGGATTTTATCGCTCTGGCCAAGTCGTCAAGATACGCCCTCAATTGACCTCTCCCATTGCGGTTGTACGGCCATGTAGAGAGTCTAGGTCTTTTGCAGAGTGTCAACAGCACTCAGTTTG
Organism: Cystobasidium sp. 2NF920; assembly: GCA_023628255.1. NCBI lineage: Eukaryota > Fungi > Basidiomycota > Cystobasidiomycetes > Cystobasidiales > Cystobasidiaceae > Cystobasidium > Cystobasidium sp. 2NF920. The sequence goes on from JAMALA010000005.1 coordinate 31,425, forward strand.
TAAGCCGTGAGTCCTCTGGCATATCACAACGTCACTCACACAGCGGTCCTCGTTCTCCTATACGCGACAAAATCCATTGGACAGCGCCCCGCAAGAAGACTGGTGCATACTGGTGGATTGAACACGAGGTACAGAGTCAGCATCAAGCATTGGGCGACGTGGCTTGCATTTGCGGCGCCACGACAGTACCCTTCGTTCCGAGTTCCTTATCGTTATCCATTCACAGCCTGGCAAAGAGTAGTGCCTTGCTGTCGCTTATGAAGGGCGCGCCACAGTATACGCAGATACCGATGTATTTGCACTAGTATTCGTCGCCAAGTATAAGGGTTCAGCTATATAGTGTTGGTTGAAAAGTAGTGTTTATATCGTTACGTTTAGCAATGCTAACTGAAATTCTATGACGCGAAGCAGGCGGTACACAAACACGCTTTTCTGCTTCAACGCAGGCCGTGCCCCTATGGAGACGGTAATGCGAATCGCAACTGTTGCTGAAAGTATGGCTATCAGCTTCTATGCATGTAAGAGTTCCAGGCGCGTCAAAACCACGTGACCAGACCTCAGTACATGCTATCGCTTGCGTTCGTGTCGCTCTGTCTCACTATTTGAGTACTGGTGCGTGTAAACAGAATTACTGTAAGATGACTGATGACTCGCTGTCGGGGTTGACTTAGCGTTATGGCTTAGCCGCAACAGCTTGAGCTTCGTACGGAGGCAAGCCGGGAAAGATGTGCTCCACCCTCTTCTCTGTTGTGAGTGCGCGAACGACAGCGCCGATGCGAAGCAACGGCCGAGCCCGAAGCAGACATAACGGATCTCCATGTCTTCTCAAATTTGTATGGCAAATCTCCCTGTTCCCAACACTATATATGTATGCTACATATCCGATGAAACCAAGTACACTCTGATTGAATGCCAGCTAGATACCGTATTTCAGAACAGCGTCCAACTCCTCAAGCCAACGGTGGCTTCCTAGCTGTTGTTATCCATGCTACCATCTGACCAGTAAACAATCTCCCTTGATGCTGGTCAATGACATTTTGCGCAATAAGCTCGACGTCTTCATCCGTCATTCCGACACCTTCATTATTATTTTCGGCGCTCCAAAGCCGCCTAACAGCATGTCTGACTAGCCTATCAGCTATAGCTGCGAACACTTCAGGACTGGCTTTATTCTCGAATGAGTATTCACTTATTTGGATCGAATCGAAGCCGTGCTTGGCGAGTTTCCGCCGGATGTAATCTGGATCTCGCCAGCCGTTTGAAGGGAATACTTTCAATGGATCACCAATAGCTCCTGGATCGTGGCCTACATCGTAGGTCCATCCAAGTGATTTCCAACTTGAGAATCCGACAACTCCGTTGGGTAGAAGGCATCGATACATTTCTGCGAGGCGAGTAATGGTTAGCAACAGTCACGAAATTGTCGAGGTACATTAGAACCAACCATGAACAGGCTCGTCGTCTGAAGCACAGAAGAGAGTGCTGAGGTTACTGAATATATGCGTGAAATGCGGTCCTACGAAAGGTAAGGTCTGCAGCACGTAACCCATACTCAGCGCGATTACCGGAAGCATGTCACAGAGGAAGAAGTTGCTTACCCTCATCTCACCCTTCATGACACGTACATTATCCCATCCATGTATCTTCATCTTTTCTTCTAGCCCACGACTCTGGGGATGTCTAAAGTCTTCCGGCGTTTCATTTGCAGTCAAATATAGTCTTCCTCCACCTATGATTGGCAACTGCCGAGCTTGATACAATGCAGCGAGGATGTGTGTACAGCTTCCAAGAGCGCAACCATGGTCCAATACTTCTATGTCGTGCGTACCGCCGGGTGATGTTGGCGTTGTAGGCGTCAAAGGTGACATAGGCGAAGGTAACGGAGGTGAAAAAGGTGAGGTAGTGTAAGAAGGTTCGTCTGGACTGGACGCCAGTGGTTCTGGGACGAGCCCAGATTGAAGAAACATTGCCAATGCTAGCTTGCCAGTTGCTCTTTCACCGGGCTCCAAGCGTATTTTAAGGCCGTTGTATTCGACTTCAATCGAATCAGTCATCTTTGAGTCGTTCCAGCTGGAAGGCATCTTGCTGGCTACGACATACAGGGACTTGATAGCCTGAGCTACAGGTATGTGCAGTTTCTCTGTAGCACAAATATACAAGTGAGATCTAGGATGTCAAGAGGAAAAGAGTCCCCCTGGGAGGAGCCTGAAATCATGCTCGACTCCAACTGACCACGTGCAAGCCAGGTCGACTTTATGCGGTGGAGACCTTCGGCACAAGTACGCAGATATGATAGAAAAGCAACACTATGGTACTTTACAAAGATAGGAAAGAGCTTTACATGACCAAGTATCATAAAGCTGAACAGTAGAGGTATCAAAGACCTTCCCAAAGCTGGAAGTGCGTCAAGAGCCCCTCCGCATTCCGTGAGCATGGTGTCAAGCTACTGCATTTTCCATTAGCTGACAGCTGTCAATCAAGTGTGTCAAAGTATAAATTGAACGGTGGCGAAACACTAATGGTTTATTTGGGCATGAAAGTCAGAGGCGAGGAGTCTAGCATGTGTAGAGTGAGACGTGTTATGGTATAGGACTGCACTGCTTTGTATTGAGTGCTTGTATCCTGCGTGAATGGCTTTATGATCAGACTTGCTGCATGACAAGCCAAAGCCGCCCGCAGATCAAGCAGGTTGGCAGGGCTTGGGAGTGAGGCGATTGAGAGTTATAAGAGCAGTAGCAGCAGCACAGAACAGAACACACAGGACGAAGCGAGGGAGAGCACACGAAGGAGTAGCATAAGACATAAGTGCTGCATTGTCTATCGCAGTCCTTCCAATCATTCGCAAGCACCTTCGCCTGTCTTGTCTGCCTCAAGCACCGAGAAGGCGCTTTCAATCCCGCGCGCAAACCTCAGCCCACCTTGAATACGATGAAGACATCGCAACGGTTTGCGATGAAGGGTCTAGCTTGTGCATGTGTACTTGCTGCATGTATGATGGCTGTCTCAGCCCAGGATCCAGAGTGAGTGTGCATTTCTCGTCGCGATTCCCTCTCTACTCCAACGTTGCTGCAGGCGAGGCTGTTGTTGCTGGATCCCTGCCATTTTCCGTGGCATGCAAGCTGGAGACAGAGCAACATGGAGCAGCACGGATAACAGCCTCGTTACATGTAGAGGATAGACAGCAGCAGGACTCTATGTCAGATCTTCATGCTTCTCGCTCTCCCTCGTTAGGGCAAGACTCCCAGTTCAATCCTGCTGACACCCTCCTTCCGCCCCGTCTCTACCTATTTTACTCTGGCTGTCCCAACCATTCTCCAGAAACACAGCATCGGCAGTGACATTAGGCCAAGCTATCTCATCGCCATCAACATCATCGGTCGCTCCACCCAGTAAGCCTTGTTCCCACCAAAAACCCATGGCTCAGACTATGGCCGGCTGACATCTTACCTATCTGTGCCTATCCGTTTGTAATTTCACCACAAACCCAGCCACATACCTCGTGTACTTCACCGAGAACGGAGTACAGACATCAAGATATGACACTTTTATAGCCGCTACACCTACCCCATCTACTACGGTTCAACCTGCAGCGGGCACGGTACTAGCTTATTCTTCGTACTTACCACCAAGTTCAAGTTCATCCTGTAAGTCTATTCTACTACTGACCTCACCGCGCAGTATGCTCTATATAGAGGTGTACTTACGCTGAATGCTTTATTTTGCCGTTGTGTGGCTACTAGCTACTGGTGCTGCTTCTACTGGACCTACCAAATTCACAAGAAGTAACGGACAAGTAGCAGCGCTGGGTCTGATGCTCAGCATGCTCATAGGAGCGGTAGCAGTATGGTAAACGTTCTTAAAAGTAACGAGCAAGCAACTTACTTCAACGTACTTCTCAAGAAAGCCAGCCTCATCCTACGCTGCAAGCTCTGTACTATCCCCTACTCCAGAAATTGCCACCATGGACACTATTCAGTTATACATCATACCATTTCAATCAATCTTTCACCCTCTTTCATGAGCCCATTCATACAGGCGAGTTGTCTGGTAATTGATTACATCCATTTCATCCCATGTTTACACTCTTACCACATCAGTTTTGACGATAGTTTCATTTTGTGTCTATACTCACTCTAGAGAGACCCTTGGAAGCACCTTTGTATCGTTGTCAAAGATAGTTCCGGGGATTCTGTTTGAATACAAGCTAGCCGGTTTCCATTGTCATGCACACCAGACGCGTACATCTGGAGGTGCAGAAGGTGTAATGGTACCGCAGCATAGTTCTTGAGGATGTGCTTCAAGCCGAGCCGATGTTACGTGATCCCACTCGATCAATGACTTTCGATATGCGCCATTTGAAGAAGACAGACCGACCAGTCGGCGGAGAAGAAGAGTGAGCTTGCTTTGTTGCTCTTTCGTCGCTTTCCTCTCTTCGAATCGACAATCACGTTTGATTGTTTTCAACCTGCACTTCATGGAAGCACCATAGGCAGACCCTCGACGGTTGTGCAACCCCACCCTCCAGCTTCAGCCAAGTTTCCTTTGAAGCCACCTCGAAGCAAGGGGTGATCATAATTATCGCGAGTTTACAATGGAAGTGGACATCATTAACAAGCAACAAGAGGCTACTGATCAACTATTGATGCAGAGTTGAGACCATTACAGAACGGAATTACAAAGAATGTTAACAAGTCCAGCTGGTGAAAGCAAGCTTTGCACGGCCAAATGAGAAATGCAGCTTCCTCCGAACTTGTCATGCTTGCTCTCATTCTTGCGTTCTCACCCTGGCAGGAGCAGGCAGTACTCATCTGAGTCGCATTCACAGTGCCCTCTTACTTCTGTCCTCCGCTACTGTTCCATCCACAGCACTACACTGCAACATCTTCAGGCAGAAGTCTCCCGTTCACCGCACATCCAGCACGAGAAAATAAGGGCAGCCAAGTCCAGTACGCGGAAACATTCAAGGATAGAACGGTCTAAGCAGACCACAGCTATAAGCAGTCTCGAGGGGACTTTGGTACATTAGGATAGTCGACGTTGGAACACAACGGCACGCCTATCGAACAGAAACATGCGCCAAGTCAAGGCATGTCTTGTATTGCTGGCGGCGTGCTTGGGAACAGTAGTAGTAGCACAGGAAGCGACGAGCATAGATGCAGAGTGAGTGTCATAACAATGATGGAGCAAGGCGAAGCAGCTTGAGGGTATGGCTGCTGCTGCTGCTACAGTCGTCGAGGGGTGCAATCATGCATGGAAGGGTGGCGTGCATCATGCTTGGCAATATACAACGAGCTCGGCCCCAAAGGCTATGCAATAACCCTGCGACTACTCGCTGGACGACAGCTGCTCCAGATCAATAAATCAGCGTTGCTGACGCTATTGTGTGCTTCTGTGTCGCTCTGCTGTGTCGTTCGACAGCGGAAACAGCGTCGTCTACTCAGTTGGACTCGATGAGCAAGGAATGCCCACAACAGCCTTCATCGAGACGATCCCAGCAGCAGGAGCAGGAGCAGGAGAAACACAGGCAGGCCCAGTCGTACCGTTGGAACCCACAGAAACGATGGATCCAGGTAATGCAAGTGTAGTTCGTCCTGGTGCTCTACCCGATCCGACGTCAAATCCAGTAGTTACAAGGGACGATGTACTCTCACAGGAGGAAACAACTACATCCACAAGGCCAGGTGAGTTCTCCTTCTATACAGTCTACAATTTCATATCGCTCTTCCTCGCCGCAATAACAACTCGTCTGACCTATGTACTTTCTTCGCTCGCTCGATGGCTACCTTCTTCCTGCAGTCACATACGTCGTGTATTTGACCATTGATGGAGTCCAAGTATCAAGTATTGCTACATTTACACCATCTACACCTACTCCCTCTACTACGATACCTCCCAGATCCGGAACAATGGTCGATATAGCTACGTATCTACCGCCTCCCCCGCCCAGTTCAAGTGGTAAGTCAGGTTCTCTTTGTATGGCGAATTCTTGGTGGTCATATACTGAGCGGTAGCTGACTACTCGCCGTCTTTCTTCCTATTTCCACACGTTCTGCTACAGTCGTTGGCGGCGCCCAAAGTCGCTACTGGCCATCATCGCAAACGGCAATAGCTGTTGCTGGAGCTATCTCATGTATGCTACTTGGTGGGCTGGTAGTATGGTGATTACATACTAGGCTAGACATTAGGTCTGAACAGCACTTTACAAGACTAACAAAGTAACTGCCAACCTCTACGACACGACAACCGAACTAGAAGAAAATGGACAATAACTTTTTGACGACCTTGACGATTAGCGTTTCTTCAAAGCTCTTCCGTGCTTCTGTATTAATAGATGGATGCAGTAGACCTTCTCTCTTCTAATCTCAATACAACAATTCAACTAGAAGCTCACGCTGATGGCAGGCACCTTTCGAACTGATTTGCACAACAACTACGAAGGAAGGTAGCACCGTATATTTATTCGCCCCAAACTGCTGTGCTGCATGACTTTTCTATCTATTCCTTGTTCCACCAAAGCCGGAACTTGTTCTCATGCTACCGAGTCCAGTAGTGCCACTGCCTCCTTCGCCTCTATCATCGTCTCTATTGAAGGGACTTCTAAAGCTCGGAGCAAATGGGGATGGTTGTCTCGCTGCAAACATAGGCGGAGCCGTCTGATACCGCTGTTGTCTTTCGTTGTTTCTGTTCCTTCCTAATAACGTGTTGATACCAGCTTCTGCTATCGTCGATCCAACACCCATAGCTGCTCCTCGTCTCATATCTCGTCCCAGTTCTGACCATATCGAGCCTGAAGTTGATGTCCCTGTAGCTGTTGAATCGCTCTTTGCTGAATATGGAGGTGGTGCATCGCCTGGTCTTGCTGGCCCGCCGCTTCCTCCAGTTCCAGGGCCACCACCTCCTCCTCCTCCTGGTCCCCATCCGCCTAAACCTCCGAACCAAGGTCTACCAGGCGGTGGTGGCGGTCTTGATCCTGCTGTACCAGTCGCTAAGGGCATGTTTCGCGTAAAGTAGGTAAGCAAAGGCCGGATGAGAACGACGTAGAGCATGTAGAAGAGAAGTGCTAAGGTGACAAAGTTGAAGAAGTTGCTGAAGAACTTGCTAGCTGAGGTTTTGAATCAAAGGAAACACTATTCAGTTCGAATAATCATTTGTAGTAGCAGAAATTGTGGTGCCGGTACAGAGTCATGAGGTACGTACTAAATTGAGATGCATAATTACGAGACGAATGAGCCCCGGGATAGCTTTCATTTTCGAGGCTGGGATCAACCCTGACCAAATTGTATGTGAGTCCGCATGAACCTGTCGTAAATACTATTCATCAGCTGGCCTGTTTATGGGTTGGCTTCTCAGGCCTTCGAGTTCGCCACGCACCTTCTAGAATGAATGGATCATCCGGGGACTCGTAGCCTTCACACGACACTTCGACTCGACCAAACCGTCTAAATGCTTCTTATCAGTAACATATCAACGTGGTTTCGGGCTGGCAATGCAAGCTTACATGGTTGAAGGAAGCTCAGCTTGACATTCTATATAAGCATGACACGTCAGCACAATGCACCTTCTACTGCTCCGCTGTAGGGTGACGGCTCCTGGTGCAGGCTACCAACGGACACTCACTCCACTCTACATCTGGACCATTGCGTCCTACAGCTGTGCATTGCACTACATCAGGCTGATAAAGCTTGCATGGTTTGCCGACACACTGCAGCTGTGGCACCGGACTGGATCTTCTAGCTGCTGTGAGCTCGCCGTTGTAGAATGTCAGGGTATCGATGCTGTCCATCCGGACTCTCGAGGAACGTGTGCCATACCCCATGATGAGCTGTAGCCTGTCACTGTATTGTAGCGGAAAAAAAGGAATGACAAGCGACGTGTAAATTGTACATGCAGGTTCATCGATCATGCGGCATTGCCACGTGTTCTCTATTGCATAGAAGGTTTTCAGACAGGGAGCTTCAGCACACAGAGTAAGTGGCAGATACTGGTAGTGTTAGAGTATCCATCAGACTCCTTCTGTCTCCACTGGAGGGACGGTATCGCCCCCCACACATTGAACACACAGAGAAACCTCAATCACGTGTTCATCTTGGCTTGTCTCTCTCTCCTTCAGCTCTACCCGTGCTGAGCAAACAACTCACCATAGCATAGCGGTCACGAACATGTCTGCATCCAGACATAGCTATTAGTCGCCAGTAGCTCCAGCTTCCGAGCACACGTCCGCTGGCGCGACGCTAAGGGCACCTGCTGCACCATGTCAAGCCTGCCCTTCTTGACCTCGGAGCTGCAAGCGCTGTCCAAGGAAGCAGGCAGAAGGCATGCAGATGTCAAAGAGGTATGTGGAAAGAGTCATTGCTTCGCCGAGAGGAATCTCTGCTGAGCCGGTGCTGTGGCTCGTTCAGGCCGCCGACAAGGCGCTGGCACTGCTCAAATCGTCACCGGAGACCGCGCTATCAGACCTGCACGAGAGTGAGCCTAATTTACGACATGCAAGTCATCTGGCGCCTCTCTGACACGCACAGGCTTCCTATCGATAGACTCAGGCGGAAAACAGCCCGTCCTGCTTGCGCCTATAGTGCTTGGCTGCAGCACCAAGAATCCCAAAGTGACGAGTATCGCAGTGAGCGGACTGCAGCGTCTGACCGGTGTTCGGGGTGCCATTACAGAGGTACAGTCGCTGCATATCAAGTTTCTGAGGACGCGCCATCGCTGATGTCGTCGCTTGCAATGCATAGAGCACAGTGCCTATCATCCTCACAACCCTCCGATCAGTCCTTTCTCAAGGAGTGGAGATACAGCTCAAGATACTGCAAACTCTCGTATCGCTCCTCACGAACTGCAAAGATGTCCACGATGAATTGCTCGCCGAGGTGAGCCTCAATCTACAATTGGATGGGATAAGTCTGACGCGTCGACGATTGCTACCAGACCTTGCTTATTTCATTCAAGCTGCTCGAGTCCAAGATTGGCGTGGTATCGTCTACGGCGGCGGCGACTCTACGACAGCTTATCATGTTCGTCTTTGAGAACGTTGATGCTGAAGATAGAGCTGCTCAGAAGGCTAAAGAAGATCCAGCGGTCCCAAGTGAGTGCGCGCAGCTGGATATGGTTTACAAATACTGACAAAGAGTTCAGGCCCTGTACCGACAGATTTCTCTGTTTTTATACCTCGAGCCCGCTCTGATATAGACAATACGACTTCATCGGAGCCACATTACCTTCTTCCAGCTGCTCGAGATGCCTATCTGGTCTTCGAGGACATCTGCCTACTAGTCAACGGAGAGCAGCCATCTTTCTTGAAGCTACAGAACCTACCCCGAACCTTCGGACTGGAGCTCATCGAAAGTGTGCTTTCCGACTTTTCCAACGTCTTCGTATCAGTAGGTCCGAGTCCCCGCTGTACTGGTTCGATGCAAATTGCGCTGAACTGCTCTCCGGGATTTAGCATCCGGAACTCCTACATCTGCTTCGGACATTGCTGTCGCCACTACTCATTCGAGCGCTGGCAGAGAAGCCGACTTTCAGTACTACGCTCCGCCTGATGCGCGTCATGTACCTACTGCTGAAAAAGTTCAACGATCATCTGGTGATGGAGTCTGAGATCTTCCTTTGCATGTTTATTAAGGTTGTCGCACCTGGAGAAACAGAAGGAAGCGGTGGGCATCCTCTTAGCTCTAGTATGCTGCCAACACACTCTAAAGATGGGAAAAATGGAGGCCCTCACGCTGCACACTCGGGTTCAAGTCCACATTGGATGCGTGTGCTAGCGCTGGAAATCCTACGAGGGCTTTGTGGGGACTTTGAGCTACTTAGCAAGATATGGTCACGCTATGATGCCCCTCAGGGTCAAGACGAGCAGCACTGTAACCCGTCTGGCTCTATGCACACAACAAGCCGTCACCGAGAATCTACCAAAGTGCCGGTCTTTACGAGCATGATAACAGCTCTCAATAAGCTGGCGACAGAAAAGCCTCCTTCTCTCGGCACCGGTACTGCGGTCACCTCCGGAGTTGTGGCAGATCCACATACTGGTGAATACACTGTCAGCGGCGTCGTAGACGGAATTGTCGGCATGGCACATCAAGCTGCCACCAGTGTGGGTGTTACCGGACCTTCTCAAGGCGGTCTCGCGATGGCCACTGCAACAGTCAAGCTTCAGTGTATCGACCAGCTCGATAAAGCGGATGCCCCTGCCATACCGGAGACCTACATCTTCCTTCTCGCTCTACAGTGCTTGAATGCGATTGGTGAAGGCTTCGCAGCGCACGTTATTCCGACTTACACCAATTTGATGGGACGCCGACCGAGAGAAGGCCCGGAACCGCTTCCAGCGCCTCCATCTATCAAATTCGACAGCGATCTTCGCAAGGAAAACGTCTATGATCTGCTGAAGACGGCCTATGACATGGCTGAAGCCGCCTGGCCAGCGTTGCTAGCTTCTCTGTCATTCTTCCTCACAACGAACCTTGATGATGATCTCTTCACATACACGCTGTCGGCGTTTCAGCAGTTTACCACCACGTGCGGTGTATTAGGCCTCAACACGCCTCGTGACGCTTTCCTTGTCAGTCTCTGCAAATTCGCCGTGCCTCCGCCAATCATCTCCAACTTAGCCTCCTCGGACTCCTCCACGACAAGCTCGTCAAGACCGCAACTCAATTCAGTTCTCTCAGCAGGCGCTGACGCACTAGGACTATCCACGCAGTCTCCTCAGCCGATGAGCTTATCCACGCGCAATCTACTGTGTTTGAGATCTTTGATACATGTCGCACAAGCTTTAGCTGGCAGCCTCGAAAAGACTTGGTTTTATGTATTTGAAGGTAAATACCGTTCTGTCCGTACAGCCCGTGTAATCCTCCTATGAACACTGACATGTGTTTGCACACTATCTAGCCTTACAAAACGCCGACCTCGTGGTCAGAACCGAGACCAGCCGACGTCAAAAGAAGCGATCACACCCTCCGCCTTCCAGTGTACCGCATTCCAATGCACTAAAAACGGCACCTGCTTCCCATAATTCAAGTACCGCCGTGCCTACAGGCAGCACCTCCACAAACAGTCGTTTCGTTCCATCTGAACAAGACGAGCAAGCTGCACATGCCCGTGCTGCAAGACTATTCGAGACTTCGAAGGTTCTGGACGATACAGGCTTCCGGTGGTTCATGATAGCACTCTGCAGACTGAACGCAGAAATGATTGGGATACCTACGTCAGAGTTGGGTGAACTGGCTGCATTGGAACCGGGCGGAACAAGTCCCGCTCACAAAGATGCAGACCATGTCGAAGGAGAAACGAATGCCAGACAGCATAAGCGTTCAGGTATCAATGTTATAAGATCCCTGGTCAGTCAGGATGAGCCTGTTTCGAGATCATTAACCGGCTAACCCTTTGTCATTGTCAGCGGCCTGGCGAACGGTCATATGCGGTCACGAAGCTCGGTGACGTTTGTATCATGAACATGGGACGCCTCACGTCCAGAGAGGCTGAATTAGGGTGGGATATAGTGGTCACGCACTTGTTGCTCGTGCAGCACTGGCAAAGTGCGCCTGCAATAGTACGCTTACAGGCTGCCGAGGTCTTCGACAAAGTCGTTAGTTCAGCTGCAAAAGAATGTCCTGATGCATCGGAAGAACGTCAAATATATGTTCAAGAGCAAGTTTTGAGAGCGTTGTTGAAGCAAGTCGAACCGCACAATCGTTCGCAAGTATCGACAGACGTGGAAATCAGGCAGGCTGGACTAGACACCCTTTACAAGATTCTGGAAGGTCAAGGTCACGCCCTTCTGTGCGGCTGGTCTGTCGTTTTCCAGATACTGCAGACTGCATGCCCGGACGGAAGCACCCTCGTTGCCGCTGGCACGTCCGCCGAAACTTCGGCGTCAACAGCAGCGAAGGCGTCACAACTGGTGCGAGTGGCGTTCCCTTCTTTGCAACTCATTTGCAGCGACTTTCTTACCGCCTTGTCAGCGGAAGAGTGCGGCATGAGTATCGTCACTTTGGCGGCTTTCGGCCGTCAGAAAGCTGATGTTAACGTGGCATTAACTGTAAGCTTTTCTATACACATTCAGTATCAGCGTGTCCTGATTCGGATCTGTTACACAGGCTGGAAATCTCCTGTGGCAAGTATCGGACCATCTCCAAGTTGCGCGACGACAGACTACAGAGTCCGACGTTTACCTGAAGTTGTGGATGGACCTTTTGCACAGGCTCTTGGAGCTATGTCGCGACCCTAGGCAAGAGGTGCGCGACGGCGCTATTCAGATACTGTGGCGCAGCATCGAGCTTTACGGCGCAACTTTGAATCAAGAGTCGTGGCAGAATTGTCTGTCGGGGATCATCTTTCCACTGCTGGACTCACTCGACGAGGGGCTGTCGTCATTGGAACAGGAGGACTTGCCAAATAACGTTGAGAAGACAGCTTTAGGTGTTCCGCTGCCGTACAAGCAATGGGACGACTCGAAGATCCTGGCGGTAACATCTGCTGGCACAGTGTTCCTCAATGAACTATCTGATAACATCGCTAAGCTATCATCTTTTGAGCAAGTCTGCGAAAAGTTCATCGAGTACATGCAGAGGTCTTTCCTCCATGATCGACCAACGGTTGCAACGGCTGCAGCGAAAGCCCTCGAAAAGATGGTCTCTGTACGGTGGGAGGAGGCTAAGCTCGTCCAATCTCAACAACTCGCAGTGCTGGCTTGGAGAGCCTGGCTGAAGATAGGATATACCATAAAAAACGAGAAGCATGGCCTTACACAACAAAATCTCGAGTTCTATACGAAGGTTTTGGCCTCATTGCAAGAGCATCGTCATCTGGCATTCACAGATGATAGAATCGTCGACTTATTGGTCGTCTTGAAGAGCGTCATGACCTACCCTTACAGCCCGGACTATCGGCCGGATCAAGACGTCATGCCCCCCGTGCAAGCGGCAGTCGTCGGGGCAATTGGCCGTCTTGAGTTATCATCTGCGACTGTCGTTTCGGCAGTTCTGCGCGATCTGGCGGAATACATGACCCTAGCTTTTACGACGCTATCGGAGACAGTGAAATCACCTACATTGTCCGCTCCGCCACGTTTGAACCAGAAAGTCACCTATATAGCATTATCCAAAAGCTGTACTGGCAGAATACTCGACATATATCAGCGGTTTAAAGAAGAGCCTGCTATTTACGAGACTGCTATTGAAAGTGTGCTGGCGGTAGGTGAATGGGCCAGGCGCGTCCGACTGGTTTACTGAGACCGTACGAGCAGGCCTACGCTATACCTTTGAGACTCAAATACGAATGCCCTCTTCCTTCACGATTCGGAGATGGTGCCCCTCTTTGGAAGACGGCTACCCAGCATTTCTTGCAAATCACAAGGGGCATTGTGCAATCCCTAAACATGCTGAACCCAAGTAAGCCCGGCTTTCTCGATAATGACAACGTTCTAACTTATAGACCACAGGTCTGAGTGAGGAGACCCTCGCCAACGTATGGAGGCAACTATTAGCGGGCTTTCGGGCCATTCTGCAAGCGGACTGGTAAGCTTTTGTCGATTCTTCAGCACCCAGGGGGCATTGCAAGCTTGTACTGACCTAAGTCGTCAGTCGAAGCGTTATAGACCTGCCTCTTGACGAACAGCGTATGGAGGAAGACTTTGACCTGGCGGTCATAGGTATGTGCGGCGCCTTGAAAGCTAACAAGTCGCTGATCAAAGACGACACCTGGCATTGCAGTCACTCTGGAAAACGATATACTTGGCAGCTTAGGAAATTCGTCTGTGCCAACCGACGTCATTCTAGCGCTGGTACGTGCCTTGTGTGACGCTTCCCGTCTGCACGAGCCTGCTGGCGGCTATCCGGTCAACAAGTCGCAATCGCCCAGCTTAACGGCCGTCAGCAGTCAAGACAGTGCAGACGCTTTACGGTCGGGGGCGAGCGGCAGAGTAGTCAGCGATTACGATATTCAGGGTAGCTCAAACACTACCCTAGATGGTACCACTATCGATGACGAGGAGCTTCCAAGGGAGAGGTTCGCATATTGGTGTCTTGATCTTCTGTTCCAAATGTGCGATCAAGCTCCAAAAGGTGAGTGGGAGGAAATGTAGACAAAGGCACTGCGCAGTAGACTCACTCCGGTCCGTGGTACAGACAAGTGTCTGGAAAGAAGGAGAGTCGCTGTGTTGGCATTGCCTTTGCTCTTCGAACGCTGCCTCTCCGTTCTTCATCACTACCTGGCAGATGCAGCGGTTCGCGGGAAGGTTCCGTTTACGAGGTAAGCCTTGATGTTCCGTAGGCGTGACAGCCTTATTGGCTTAAGGCAACATTACAGAGTACGGGAAGAGGAGCTTGTGAGCATACTCGCACACCTCAGCACCCTTCAGCTCGACGAAGGCGTGTTCGAGGCGGCTTATTTTCAGGACGACTCAGTCAAGGCATTGCAAGAGATTGAGGACGGAAAGCGTGCGTCTATCGGAATCAAGCTGGTTTCAACGCGGTTCATGTAACATAACTAACAAATGTCGTTTATATCTATAGGACCGTTTCCAAACTCGGCAACCCCTACAGACTTGTTGTCCTCTGCAGCCCGGCGATCCAGCCGTGCTCATCTCTACGAGCTCTTCCCACACTTTCTGGATTTGATCTCGTTGCCGCGACTAGCAAGTAATGCCGCGCGGCATACCGTTCCTTATGCATATTTGAATTTTGGACAAGGCCGGACATCGCAAGGCGAATCGCAACATGCATTTGCAAGAGTAGGCAGCGATGGACGATCATTGCCGTCCAGAGCTGTGGACGCCCGGGCCTTGGTCCAAGCATGCTTGAGACTGGTTGGGGAAGGGCTCACAGGGCATGCTAGACCTTATAGCCACGCTCATTAGCACCTTGAATACGATGCATGACCACCTCAAGATTAAGGGCAATCATGCGGAAATCACTACGCGTCTGGCGTCGTCCGCGTGACATTAGCAGTGTACTGCTGTAGGAAGGGCTTGCTCAAATGTGATGAAAACTGCAAGCTGAAGCCTTGTAGCGAGATATATTCGTGGAGACGGGTTTCCGACTTATCATGGGCGGGGTACACCGTCGGGGGGGGGGCCGCCCCGCCCCCCCCCGGCCCGCGGGC